>WPDH01000018.1:539981-566555 GCA_019137255.1 Corinectria fuckeliana | reverse complement strand
AAAGTTATTAAAAGTAAGCTAAAATAAGTAAAATAAATATTAAAATATAGCTTTTAGTTATATAAAATTATATATAAAAGAATAGTAATTAAAAAGATAATATAATAGTATAAATCTAATTAAAAAAAANNNNATATTATATTAAGTAACTCTAGTAAAAAAAAACTTAAAAATATTTAGGGATTAATTAATATATATAAAATAAGGTTATATAAAAGTATATAAGATTATATAAGCATATAATATAAGATAACTTTAGCAAAATTTCTAAAAAAAGTTAATATAAGACACCAGGCCCTATAGCCTTCCGTACTCAATTCAAGAACGAACCCTGGTCAAGCTGCATCTCCACACACATCTCCACCTATATTCCCCCTTCAACATCTCGCCCTCCCCGCGTTCCTGTCGTCCTGACTGCAATCACCATCTCACGAGCACGCCATCATGTCTGGCCAGATTGTGCTTTTCGATCTCCCCAGCAAGCCTCCTCGTGCGGCGTGGTCCCTGAACCCGTGGAAGAGTATGGCTCTCTCCCCGGAATCCCGACCGAGCCCTCACAACTGACGGCCATAAACAGCACGCTTCCTCCTCAACTTCAAGGGTCTCGATTACAAAACAGAATGGGTAGATACACCCCCGCAACATCAACTCTGAGCGGTATTGCTGACAGTTTAGCTTGACTACCCCGATATCAAGCCGACGCTGGAGCCGCAGTAAGTCGAGACCACTCCTTCATTCAACAACCCATTCCAAGCACATCAACGACGCTGATCATCTTCCCTCTTCTCAGCGTCCCCGCCAACCCATCAACAGGAACATGGACCATCCCCACTGTCAAATTCCCCGACGGGACTTACCTGATGGATTCGCGCCAGATTGTCAACCGGATCGAGGAATCCTACCCCGAGCCGTCTGTGCATCTCGACTCCCCAGCCTTGGCCAAGCTTGAGAGCATCATGCCTCGCATCATGACTGTGCTGCGCCCAATCTACTTCCTCTCGGTTCCAAGGGAGCTTCTCAACGAAGGGGGCATCAAGCACTGGTACGCCACGCGCCCGCAAATGGTGGGCATGCCACTGGAGCAGCTGGAAAGGGAGCAGGGCGGTCAATTGGCTTGGGATGCCAGCAAGCCGATCGTCCATGAGGTCGAGGCCCTGCTCAAGGAGAACCAGGAAGGGCCCTTCTTCCTAGGCAAGACAGTCAGCTACGCGGACTTTGTGTGGGCTGGGTTCCTCATCTTCATGCAGCGCAACGGAGGCATCGACGCGCTGTTCAAGACGTGCGGGGACGTTCAGCTTCACAGAGATCTCCTAGAAGCGACGGCGCCTTGGCACAAGAGAAACGACTATTGAAGAACCTGTACAAGTAGCGGAACCTACTAAGCCAGGCCCTGGAAGCTAAAGCAGATCCTCGATACATAAGAAACGTACACTCTGAATTGATGGAACAACAACAAAAACTAGCGACACCCTGCAACGGCCTCCTCAGGTGAGATCATGCCAAGCTCACGCCTCCCTCTTCACCATCAGAGTCCGAAAGCGCAAGGCTATCCGACGTCGATGTGTTAGTGAAGCTGAGCTCAGCTTCGAACTGTTCTCCCAGCTCCTCAACCTTTGAGGTGTCGCTGCTCCCAGGTTCTGCCCACCAGTCCGATCTAGCGTCCGATGCGAACGTGTACGTGTTTGAATCATGCGGTTTCCCGCTTGGCGATTTGTCTTCCAGGATCAGAAAGGCATCTTTCCGGATGCTCTCTATCATCGAGTTGAAGATACCTTGTCGCCGTGCAGTGCCCGCCCTGCCATAAGTGCTGTGTAGATCCGGGAATCTCCAGTTCTTGTAAACGTTTCCGTGTGTAGGGCGCACTTTGATTAAGCTCGGGTCGGCTTCAAAGTAGTAGTGGCACAGTTTGCAAGTCCCCTTGCTGGTCCCGATGTACTTCCATTTCCCGAAGAAATCGGGCTCAGTGTCCTGGGCAAGAATCCAGCCGAGGACCAAGACTTCGCAATGTACCATGGGCTCGAAAGATTCCGAGCTGCACTGGTCGTGTATGCGATCGTTCAGTTGATATGGCTCTGCCTCCAGTTTGAGAGAGAGCTGTCTATACTTATCAATCTCGGCTTCGTTGGAAGTCATACGTCCAATTATGTTGTGGGCGTTGTCACTCTTGTGGCCCAACGGGTTGTTGCTAGGACGACTAGACGGGACTGCCTGGACCTCGACCTCTCCGAACAAGTCGGGCCACTTCTTTTCGGTAGTGATAAAAGTCGTCACAGCTCTATCATAAGCAAGAAGCCTAGTGAAGTGGTGTCGCAAGTCCGACCAGCACACCATGCTCTTATGAGCTACTCGGCCTTCATCCGCTCGTTCGTTGATGAATTTAAGCCCGCCGGCCTTTCGAAAAGCCTTTGTTTCTAGGAGGCAATGGAGGCACGACTCGAGGTCTGGACACTGTCAGCCAAGTGCTGCGTCAGTAGGGTGACTCGACTCACAGTCAGCTTCAGAGGCGCTCTTATCGGGCTTCATGTCTCCGATGGATTTCTCCAGCTCTCGCAAGTTTCTCTCGACTCTTAAGCCTACAGCGAACGTCAATTCTGCTCAAACATCGTTAGGGGGTTCGAAAGAGTCACGCACTTTCTTTGTGGCTTCTCGGGTTGCACGCTTCGATGCACTTTCGCAATTGCTTCTGGAGGGTTTTGATGTACAGCTCGATTCTCGGCCGATTGAAAGCGAGAATCAATTTGACGATGTCCGCTCTGGCATCGACTTGCTCAGCCGTTCCCAAACGCTGAAAGCCGGAGACCCTTCTCAGCAAGGTAAGCAAGAAATCTGCTGTTTTGAGGAGCTTTGGCGCCGACACTTTGTTGCAAGCGAAAATGTACCGGAAGGCGTTCTCCTCCTCCAGCACGGCAACAGCCGTGACAGTAGTGCCGCCTTTCTTGAAGTCACAGACGCTAGCAATCTTGTCGAGAAACAAGCGAAACTTTTCCACGTCTGTCTGTGGCTTCTGGGGGTGGTCTGGCGGTCTGACGTTTCCTTGTTCAAGCGTGATCTTGTTGAGGGCTTGGAAGAGGACGATGGGCTCATAGAAGCGACGGATTTCTTTTGGGGTGAATGGAACGAGGTCCGTGTTGGAGCCCTGAGGCGAGGCTGGAGGTGCCATACTGATGGGGCAAGTAACCAAGAAACAATTGCTGTGGGAATTCACACGACTGTTGTCACGTCGATAGATGAGTCTGTCTGAGTACTGGATAAGTCAAGATGTTTTGTCATCGGATTGTTCATCACTTCTTATTAAATACGTTTTCCAAAGCCATTCGCACTTTTCAACGAGGCTGTCTTTCAACAACGGATTCACGTAAGGAGCAGTTTGCGCAACGCCGTAATCCTCATGCTGGAGGCCCATCACGAGGCGCAGGGGGGGGCCAACACCCAACGCAGGGCAGCCTATCAATGAGCCCCCAAGACCAACCGACGGCCGTTACGCCTCTCCGTTCTGCTTGAAATCTCACAGATGTTGGTCCGACCGTGTAAACTACTGAAGCCGAAAGCCCAATCAGGCGCTATGGCCCCATCGTGGTCGGCCTCAGGCTGGGCCGCGACCGCCTAGGCAACGAGGCAGAGCAGCGTCTAAGCCTGAAGTCATCGCCAACCAACGCCAAGGCGTTGCACGCAATTGAGCAGCCGGGCGCTTCGGGCTTCTAGGCAATTCGATCGAGTTCTTAGAGTTGCACTTTCTTATCTTTGGCCGGGAGGATTTTTACATTTTCGGGTTCAGAGGATGGCCTCCCTCGGCCTTTGGGCCTCTGGCGGGCCTCTCTATCAAATCATGAGAGACGAAATGACTATAAGTTAAAGGGCTTGACTGAGCCAACCCATTTCTTCTCTTCCAGGTTTCAGTACACCGCAGAGGTGCCAGCATTCAGCTACAGCCTAGCTGGTAAGTGGAAAGCTTCTCAAACAGCCAATCATGTTATCAAAGTGAAGACGATGATACTAACATGAGTCGTCCTCAGTCTCTACCAAGCCCAGTCCACGTAAGAGCAGCTCGCACATGACGTCCCCGGCCACCCCTTGCTAACAAGACCAGACCAGCCCACCAAGCCAGCATCGTCTTCGGCCATGCCGAGGAAGCACAGTCACTCCGAGCACCGCAAACGGTCTGGCAAGTCCCGCCAGACCGAGGAGGAGGAAGACGTACCCATTGACCCCGACCTCTACGCATACGATGAACAGGGAGATATGAGCGGTGTCTCGTCCAGCGCGTATCCGGTGACCTACTCCACGGCATCGGGTCCAGCATCCTACAGCCAGGATGATCCAGGTCAAGACCAGTAGCGACTCGACCGCCAGTTCCAGACCCCCGACCCAAGCCCGTTCTCGGTCGGGTTTAGTCCAGAGCCGCAGGATTCCTCCCAGGCACCTTATCTCTTCTCGCCCCAGCCTGCCACCATCGACCCATCGCTCATTTGTGACCCTGGGCCAAGTTCCGCCGCCTATGGCCCAGGCGGCTATTACCCTTTTCAAGACCAGAATTCTAGTGTGCTGCTGTTTGCTCACCCACCCTCGGCGGATCAAGCTCCACCGTCGTCGTCATTGTCCGTGCAATATCAGTACCAGTGTGATAGAGAAGATTGCAACCGTTCCTTTCGAATCCAGTCCGAGCTCACGTACGTTGTCTGCCCAGTCACGAACCGTCAAGTATGCTTCAGCGGCTGACCCAGCTCGAACACCAGCAAGCACATCAAGACCCACGTCAAGCCTATCAAGTGCAAGGCAGACCCAAACTGTCGCACTGTCAAGGCTCAGCAGCGAGACATGGACCGACACTACTGCAATGCTCACAAGAGATACGCCCAAGCCCACGGACTTGACAAAGAGGACGTCCTCTGTCCGATATGCGGCCAGCTGTTCACACGCGCCGACAACCTTCAGAAGCACAGGAAGAAGAAGCACTGATCTCAGCAGTTTCCTCGGCTGATCCGGACGCCTCGGTCCTGGGGTTTCCTGACCGTGTCCACGGTGACGTCGGGTGATTTTCCTCACTAGACAAGCTCCCCCCTGCCAACGACAACCGGCCTCTCGGGCACAGTGGCGGGCGGACAAGTGCTGGGGGAATTGGTGCTTTCTTCATCCGTATTCGCGATGGGAAATTGATGAATGTCCATGGGAAATTGACAGATTGGGGTCTCTTTTGATTTGATTTGGTATCTTTCATCCTCAACACTAGACACTCGCTGGTTCAAGCACATTACGTTGTATTTCCTTCCCTCATGGTTATCAATAACAAGGACAAGTTCTGTATAAAATTGTTTTCGCAGTTCGCACCCGACCCATACTCTCGTTTCGCCTCTAAGGTTACCCGCTCATTCCGTTGCATAATCCGCAATACCACTATATATATCCCCAGGCCGTAATTTTCGAGCAACAAGGTTGAAAAGGAAATAACATAGGAGAGACAAAGTAGGCCAATAATCAAAGAAAAGAGTAAACGGAAAGAGCAAGCCCAGCACACAAGAACTCCGATCGACTCCAAGGCATTCCGACATCCGTCTACAGCCACCAGTAAAAGAAAAAACAGACAACACAAACAGACAGTTGGCTTATTTGAAGGGGCAGCCACCGGTAAACGAGCTCGCGCCGCTTACGGGGCAGACATCGGAGCCCGAGGTTCGCGGCGTGGAGTTGCTGTTGTCGCTGCCGGAAATAATGCTCATGTTGTCGACCTTGAACTCCATGTCGCCGGTGCTGAAGAGCTCAAACTTCATGCGGGCGGAGTCGACCTTCTTAGACTTGAGGTACTCAGCCATCTCGAACATGAACTGCTCAGGGCCGCAGATGAAATACTCGGCACAGCCGTTGCACAGCCACAGGTCATCGCTGTGGAGCTTGGCGAGGTCCATCCGGAAGTCGTGGTCGTAGTTGACGCCGTAGACGTCGGACTCGGCGAGATGGGTCTTGAAGATGTTGGAGCGGAAGTTGGGGCGGTTGCGGGCGATGCGACGGACCTGGTCGTAGAAGGGGACAGAGCGACGCGATCCGTGGATCCAGGAGACGGGGCGATGGGGCTGGCGCTCCGAGACGGTGTTGAGGATGGACATCATGGGCGTGACGCCGACGCCGGCCGAGATGAGGACGATGGGGACGTTGGAGGTGTTTTCCATGTCGAGAAAGAACTCGCCGGCGGGGTGGGTCAGCTCGACGATGTCGCCCTCTTCCTTATCATCGATGAGGAGGTTGGAGAGGACACCCTGGTTCAGGGCGGCGCCGCCCAGGAAGTGCCCGGAGCGGCTCATGTGGATGCCTTGATCACGCTTGACGGTGATGCGGTAGTAGTCGGGTCGAGGAGCGTCGCTGAGGGAGTACTGGCGGGACTGGAGGTAGCCCTTGGAGGCGACCCTGACCTGGACAGAGACGTACTGGCCCGGCTGGAAGCTTGGCAGGCGCTTGCCGTCGACGGGGACGAGGTAGAAGGAGTAGATGTCGTCGGACTCCTCGACCTTCTTCTCGACACGGAACTTGCGGTAGCCCTGCCACTTGTCGAAGTCGCGGTAGAGCTGGGCCTCACGGCCGATGAGCATCTTGGCGAGCATCCAGTAGGCCTTGGACCAGGCCTCCCTCACTTGGGGCGTCATGGCATGGCCGAGCACCTCGGCGAAGGCGGCGATCAGGTACTTCTCGACGATGCCGTAGTGCTGAGGCATGATGCCCAGGGAGCAGTGCTTGTGACACATGCGCTCCATCTTGGGGATGAGCTCGGTGATGTGGTTGATGTTCTGGGCGTAGCTGAGGATGACGGCAGTGAGGGCACGGGGCTGACGGCCGTTGGCCTGGTTGACGGTGTTGAAGTAGTCGTTGAGCTCGGGGTGGTCCCTCAGCATGTTGCGGTAGAAGATGGTGGTGATGCGCTCGCCGTGGTCGGTGAGGGCCGGGATGGTGCCCCGGATGAGCTTGGTCTGTTGGTAGGACAAGGCCATTGTGACGGTAGTTGTGGGAGGTGTAGAAGGAGGCGGTGGGCGGTGTAATCTAGGAGAGGAGAGAGAAAATGAAGTAGTCACACTACAGCAGCGGCCGAGGTAGTTGAGAGTCTTATGTGATGATATCTTGATGCAATGGGGGTGATGACGCCAGCCGAGTTGATATACCAGGAGAGGATTTCGGTAAGGATACTTATTGGTGCAGAGGATAATAAAGAGAGACTCGACTCGGACAGGATGCAGAGGCAGACTCAATACGATGAGCGTCCTCCCCGGATGTTTTATCCTCGATGGCCTCCATAGTTCCCGCCCCCCCCCCCCCTAGTCAAACCGGACCTGCAGACATGGAGGCAGAGATTGAAGGCAAAGAAGAAAAAAATCTTCTGGCCCTTTCTCCACAAGCCGATGATTCCTCGCGGCTAGGTAGGTCAAGGCCGTTTGCGAGCGAGCGAGATTCCTGGCAGTCCAGAAGTCGTACGATGGGTAGGCAGGGGATCCCTCTGGTTCTTGCTTTTGCTTTTGCTGGCTGAGGCGCCTCTGCGGCCACGCCCGTGGAGTTGGCGGAGCTCTTTTGGAGGGAAGCCAGAAGCCAGAAGCCAAAAGCCAGAAGCCCACCAAAGGCTGGTCCTGGCGTTTGTTGGAGAAGAGTGGGCATTCGGCCCAGCCCTGTTGTGGGGAGGGTTGCCTAGATAGGTAGTTTTGGAACAGGGGAGGAGGAACCTGTCATGGTGGGTTTTTTGGGGTTGTTGACGGAGATGCCCTGTTCCCGCGTCGACTGGAGACTGGAGATGAGAGGCTAGGTAGGGACTAATTACATCGTATAAGAGAGTTGAGGCGAAGGCGAAGGCGAGGCCGAGGCCGAGATGAGAGCACAGGAGGAGAGGAGGAGAGAAGGAGGGAACAGTGCATCGGAAGACAGGGGCCTTTGGTTTGGGCGGTTGCTCATCAATCATCAATCGTCATCGTTCATAGGTTCATGTGTTGGTGGATTCCCCGGGCTTCGTGGATCATGCCTCATGCCTCGTGGACGTCATTCCTCCCTGATGGGAAGCGATCCTCGTGCGAAAGCGTGGAGCAGTGCAACGAAGCGGCCTCTTGGAAGAGGGCGCCCGCCGCATCGCGCATCGCGCATCACGCATCTCGCACCACATCTCGTCGCATGGCTTTCTTGCGTGTGAGAGTCTCAATATGATATGTGACGGGGGGGGGGGGGTTCGGGGCAAACCGTAGAGGCGTTTTAGGCGGAAGGCGCATGTCCCCGTGGAGCGTACTATGTAGCCTTGGAGTGGCTGTCCACGGGATATGGAATGATGCGGACGGCGGAGTCCACCTAGCGGCCGGCCGTGAATGGGAAAGCAAGAGGCACGTTGGGTGCAAGCCCGGTGAGCGAGTGTTGGTGTGGCTCCGTGCCGGTCCGTAGCATGCAGGTGATGCGGCGCGAATACTTCACCTTTCGCCTCGACATCTATGTTGTACAAAGTACCAAGTGTAGGGAGGTTCTATTACGGATACGGATGCACTCGCATAACCTGCTAGATTAGTAGTCTAAGTAGCTCTGAGCCTGCCTTTGGGGCTCGCTTGGGGTTGCTGGTTTGTTCGGGTGTTCGATTTCCTCTAGATTACTTAGCAACTGGAGTCGTCACCATCCATCCTTGCTCCAACCCATTCCCTGTCTCCCACATTGGCCATATCCGTCGGTAGCTCGGTCGGTACCTGGAACAAAGCCCCGTCGGTAAGTAGAGCCAGTCGGGGACAGAAACGGCAGGAACAGTCCATGCCTCCATGCCTCGGTGTGCCCCCTGGCACTACTTACTTAGACCTACTATGTAACCCCCCCCTCCCCCCCCCCCACAACTCCACAGGCTGGTCCACCACACAAGTTCACAGTTCCGCAGAACACACACGCATCCACTTCAGCCACGCCCTTGCGAATAAAGCCGTTTCCATTGCCAACGGTCTGCTACCTACTAGTACGGTATCCTCCGAAAAGGATGGATTCACACCTTTCACACCTCACGCGGCGCTCAATCACCAGCCGGCAGGCAGGCCGGGGCAAGGTCCTCTTGTGGTAATTGTGGGTGACAAGTCTTTCCAGTCATTTGCGTCGCTGTTGGAACATGAACAGCACCAGGACAGGAGAGCTTCACCCAATATTTCATTGACTTGTTCCGCTGGCCGCCCGCCGCCTCAGCCTCGGCTTCAGCTTCAGCTTTCCCTCCTAGGCCACCCCGGGATCCATTCGGCAGCCTTGGTCTATGTACATAGCATCCGTTTCCTTCCAGAAAAATGCGGAACCCCTTCGCTGAACGAATGGCACCCGAGCATTTCCTCAAGACGCATGGACATGGGCCTGGCGATGGATGGGCCCAGCAATGGGCAACGGCAATTGGCCAGGGGCCTGGCAAGTGGATGTCGTTCCTCGTGAGAAGTTGAGAACTGAGAAATGTCGCTAAAGTGTGTACCGCACCAGGCTACTGGGTTGGAAGCGAGCAGAGCAGTCACTCACTCACTCATTTCCATCGCTGGCAATCACTCACTTGACAGCATCGTGTTGATCTTGCGTTGACAACATCGCCCTGGCGCCCCGTTGCATTCTCCATCTTTCTCCATGTCCCGTGTCCCGTGCCCCATGCTCCTGGCAACGAGGCACAGGCAAACGAACCTCTAAAGAGGCGGTAAGAGAGACAAGAGAGAGTCGGAACTCGGCCAAAGTCGGAGTTGGCGCCTTTTGGCCCTCTCACTGTCGACTCTCCGTGACTCGTCTCCCATGCCATGCCATTCGTGCGCTGACCTTTTTTCCTTCCTTTTTTCCCCCCTCCTACCCTCCCTCCTCATCACATCCTAGCCCATAGCATTTCTCTTTCCTGCAAGCATTGGCGCATTCTGGCGTGCATGTGGCCTCAAGAGGCAAGACACACCGGTGGTTTGCTTTTTTGTCGGATCAGCGACTTGAAAAAGAGATGATTTTCTTTCTCTTGAACTTTTGAGGCCCAACCCAACTTGACCAGGAGGGCGTCCGTCTATTTGATCCCCATCACAACCATGATCGTGGGGCCTAAACAACAGACAGGACCGACAAGGGTCAGGGAAGACACACCACATGGTCCAACTCCCAATATATGACGTACATAGTATGCATCTGTGGTTGATACGCAATCCAACATCCTTTCCTATTCGTACATACAGCTCAGCCCACTGAAGAATCCCATCAATGTCATCGAGCAGAAGTTCTCAATCTCCCATTCTGTCCTATCCCATCCCTCTCTTCCCGGCCCCTCCCCCGTCTGTCAGAAGCCCGTCTGGCCCTCGCTCGATAGCCGGGCATCGAGCGCAACGTGGAATCATCTCCCGCTGAGCCGGACTGCGGGATGCGATGGGCTAGACGTTGCACTGCAAAGTTGCCGTCAGATCCCATCACTGCCGTATGCAGTCGTCGGCACTCAGTTCCCGTGGGATAAATGCACAGAAGAGAGTGGGATGGTGGTGCAAATCGCATACACAGGCACAGACATCAATTACATCCTTCCGGAACCTCAGCCCCGCGAGCACCTCCTTTATCGGCTTGTCCCATTTCAACAACATTAATGTAATGAAGGTCAAGACTGTTGGTTGTCGATATTGGCAACTCGCAGCTGCGAGGCCACGCTTGGAAATTGGGGCAGCATGGGTACTGTAGATTACCGGGCCTTGCCTCGTCTCAGTGAAACGAACGCTCAACTTATCGGCCATTAATAAGCTGGAAGAAACATGATACATCATATTCGAGCTACCTCTTGACGCCTCAGGGTTTCATTCGACGCGCCTCGGCCTCACAGAACCCCCTAGCGTTGGAACACACAGTCACACACACACGCACACACACACACACGAACTTCAACTTCAAACCTCGAGCCGACGTCCTAGCCTAAATTAAGCCCAGGCCTGCGTTTACCCCACAGAGTAATGTCGCTCGCAACCCTTTCTGATCGTCCGGCCTAGGCCTCTAGCCATGGCCGTCTCACTAGTCTAGCTGCTTTTCCCCCGGAACACACAGACAGGCAGACTAGGGCCGCCAAAAGCTCTTGATCACCAGGTTCCGGAACGTCATGTCCTGCAACACCCGGTCAAGGGCTCTCTTTTCTTTCCTTTTTCTTATTCCCTCCCTTTCGTCATTGGGCCCCTGAGAAAAGCCAGCAAGGGCAGAAACTTGAGCTCAGGCTTTGGACCCCTGGGTTCCAAAGAACTGTTCGTCCTCCGATGCTTGTCTCGTCACTTCTTGCTCTCGTGTATCTACAGACTCTGCGGTCGCTTCATTTTGAGAAGAAGCTGTCTGCCATCCTCTGAGTGACCCAAACACATGGACACACTTTAAAGCACCGAGGGAAACCCCAAATAATTTTCCGCTGCACCAGGGGGGTAGCACCAGGGCCATGGTCCGGTCCCCTCCTACGAATACGGGCTCGCACGTCGTCCGAACACACCCCGGGTGTGGTGTCAGATGCGGCGGCGGCCGGGACCCCCGCTGGCACGAGCTTACCAGCTACGGGAGGCTCAACGACAACGACGCCGCCGTCCCGGAGCTTGGGGCGTGGCCGGCTGTTACAGATGACGATGATCATCCCTCCTCGTGCATGTGTACTATGTAGGCCTAATGCCTTTACTGTACATAGCATCCCGTGGCCTCCGATCCAGAGCTCGAGCAGGGGTGTGGCCTGGAACAAGACCGTTTTTCAACGGTCAACCCCATCAATCTCATCCTTCTTCATTCTACCCGCCTCGTACAGGACTCCCCGGAGGGTCCGACTCCTCCCTGAAGGAACCAAGTCGTTTTGTGACGAGTCGGAATCATGCATCCCACGGCATCTCATCAATCTCATCGACTACTATGTACGTATTGACGTCTATCAGTCGCCTTGTCCCCATCGATACCAACGTTGCATCAGGAGTAGCAACCCCGGGACAATCTTCAATGCAAGCTGGAGCACACAGCATCTGACCCCAGAATCGGCCAACTCAACTCGTGCTATGTCATGTCCATAAAGTGTCCGTTTTTCCCACTCTGCAACTCTCACGAAGGGGGCGTGAAGACGGCTGAAGATGGCAAAAGCAAAGAAACCTAAGCCACGAGGGAAATAAAACGGCATGCCATGACTCGTCGTCGACCACGCCCAGCGCCGTTTACTACAATGTACACTACTACACGCCACTGCAACGCTCAAACTTTCACGGCTGTTTCATCGCGACCATGTCGATCCCGACTGGCTTCGTTTCTGTCATTTATCCGACAAGCCAGAGCCGACTGGATTGCTGACCGGGCCGTCATTGCCAAGATGGAGACACATACGAAGTAGCCCACTGGCATTCCGCCTTGGCCCCTTGCTGCCGACGGCTTTGTTGAATTTCTTTACTTTTTTTCGTTCAGGGCTATTTTCACCCAGGCATTTTCCTTTAGCCTTTAATATATTGCCCTTCCTTCAATGGCATCTCCCCCCTTCGCTTGGACTAGCCTGCCTCGTCTTGGCAGCGAGTCAAGTCCACCCACCCACCCACCACCAGTCGACAGCAAAAAGCCCCTCAAAGATACCCGCCGCCACAGCGTATTTACGATACCTCGGGAGCGGCTGGGCAGACGCAGCTTCCGAAGCAGGGGACGGACAAGAGGCACGAAAAGAAAAAAACACGGCTTGCCGAAACAAAGAGACACCGGCCGCACGAGAGAGACAAGCCGCTCCTTCAGGATGTACGCATGCACCGATCCATAATGGCATTTCACGCAGACAGACTTGCAAGCCAATGCTGTTTTGCCGCCTTTTTTTCCCCTCATGACCAGCTCCGCAACAAGACGACTTATTACTCACTCCGTAGATAACACAGTCGGGGGCGCCTTTGCTTCGCCTTCGGCTCGACAGCGGCCCAGCGCAACACCATGTCACACCATTCTCCAGCCCGTACTTTCTTTTTTCACAACCCCCCCCCTCTATGTATCATGGTTTCTTTTTTGCTTCCGTGCCGCCCGCTTGCCTCATTCGCCTCTTCTTCGTCTCGCATCTTCTTAGCGCTGGCGTTGTTGCCTCGCCGTCCTTTCCTCGTGGCCATCCTCCATCTTCCCACGTTTTCTGCCCCTGCGTCTCCTCCGCGCCCTCCCGTCCTCGTGCCCTCCACGTGTCGCTCGCGAGCAGCATGTGCCATATTAGGTCTGCTCGTCGATTGTTTCTCCGATAACCTACGTTCCCCGAGACGGCATGCTAATGCCTTCGCCGTTGCTTTTTTGCTCGTAGGTGGAAGGGCTTTCCCCGGGCGTGGAGCCGGGCAGTTACACGTGGAACAACTCCATGTATCCATCCATCCGCGTTGCACCGTACCAGACGTGCCGCCACTCACCACATAAGCGCCCAACAAGTGAGAGCATGCCTATTTACGTGCTTAGCTTCGTGTCCATATCTTCTCTTAGATGGAATTTGAGCCTGTACCTACCTACATGTTCGGCGCAGGAGAGGCGGTGCTATTCCTCCTCCGCCCCATTTCGGCATCAGGCGCCCCGCCCACCGCACGAGATATCCACAAACCGTTGCCAACCACCACAGCGACACTAAGGCAAGACGCGAGACATCTTCAGCTCTACTGCACAGTATCCGTACCTTGCATACGTAACAGCCTAGTCTACGGAGACGCCCGATACTTCCTGCGCCGTAGTCCGACGACCCCCGCTTGGCCGCCAACTCCCTCCATCTAGCGCTGAGCAGCAGTAGTCCGTGGACTACATCACACAAAGGTATTGTACACGTTGTCATGGCTTGAATGGATTCATTTCTCGTTAGCTAACCATCCACCATCTGATATTATGGTACATGCCAAGGATTCTCGTGGTTCGCCAATTTCAACTCGTAATCTCACAAAACCCACGTTCCTCGTTTCCCGTGCAACTCCGCGGATGCGCCTTCAAAGACCCATCCTCCCGCTGTTTCCCTCGGCTCCTTTCCAGTCACGAAATAGCAAAGAGTCTCTCCCCGTCTGCGGCTTTATCGGCCAACCCGAATCACACCAGCCGCCATCAGCTTCTGAATCTTGGACTTCACCTGAGGGTTTCTCATGTGCTCATTCAGAGCAGCAGGCTCGGACTGAGCCTGCTGGAGAATCGACTGCATCACCGGGTCTTGCATAATGCTCATGATCTGGGAGAAACAACAGTGTTAGTGGGAGTGCTTCTTATGTACATACTAGAGGGGAAAAGGGGGGTTGAAACTCACCTCGGGATCGTTCGCCAGTCGCTCCCGAGTCTGCTCCTCAGTCTCGTTGTCACGAGCGGAGTACATCGCTGCAAAGGCCTTCTGCTGCTGGTTCTCGATCTCTCGGGCGTTGGCACCGTTGTGGTGCTGCTGGTCAACCTCTTGGGCTTCAGCACAAGCATCCACACAATCCGAGTACTTGCGCATGCCAAAGTAGGCCTGAGCCTTGCGGATGTAAGCTCGGATGAAGGAAGGGTCCTTCTTGATGGCCAGGTTGCAGTCCTCCACCGCGCTGGGAAACTCGAACAACTTGACAAAGGCTGCAGCTCGGTTGCTGTAACCGCGGGGGTCGTCGGGGGCTCGCTTGGTCATCTCCGTGTACGCGGCAACGGCACCGGGGAAGTCCATTTCCTTGAACTTCTTGTTTCCCTCCTCGCGAGCCTCCTCGGCCTTGGCAGGGTCGATGTAAGCCACGCGAGCCTCCTCAGTCTTGGCTCGCTCGGCAACCCGGAGCTTGCTAAGAATCTCGGGAGTCCGATGCTCTGTCAGAGACTTGTTGTAGTTTTCCACGGCCAGAGCCAGGTCTCCCTTACGCTCGTACGCGGTGCCGATGCGGGCGTAGCTCTTGGCGATGACCTTGAAGTCCGCATAGATCTCGCGGCCCTCCTCGATAGCCTTGGTGCACGACTCGATACACTTGTCGTAATCTCCCTTCTCAAAGTAGGCGGCGCCAAGGTTGTTCAGGTAGGTGATGTCCTTGTACAACTCCCACGCCTGGGCGTAGTGCGCAATAGCTTCGTCAAAATTGCGCTTCTTGTAGTTCTCGGTTCCCAGCGCCTTCTCCTTATCGGCCGCCTCCTTGGCCTGCTTCTTGACAAGAGCCTCCTCGTCCACCTCCTCGGGTTCGGGTGCTGGCTCAGGGGCCTTCTTGGTCGGCTCGGGCCTCTTAGGCTCGGAGGGGGCATCGGGCATCGGTGAGTCCTGGGCGGTTGGGTCGCTCTCCCGCAGCTCCATGTCCACGCCCATCAACACGCCCATCACCGTCAGCATTCGGGGGTCGGAGAAGAGCGCTTCGCCGTCTTGGGGGTTCTTCTGAACCGATTGAAGCTTCGCCATGAAGGAGGGGTCGCCGAGGAACGAGCTTGTCTTGGGGTTCTTCGCAAGCTTCTGGATCAGGTTGGGGTCGTTGAACATCTGGCCGAGGCCGCCCATGGGGTCTCCAAGGCCTTCAGCAGGACCTACATAATGTGTCAGTAATCCAAGTTTTCAAGAAGTTTCGCTCGCGGAAGACGAACCACCGACTTCGGCCTCCATGGCCTTCTTGACCGACGCCAGGCCGCTCTTTAGCTGAGCGTTGCTGGCATCGTGCTTCAGGCCCTCCTCGTAGGCATCGTTGGCTCCAAGGAGGTCTCCCTTCCCGTGCAGGGCGGCGCCTTTTCGTCCCCATCCCTTGGCCCAGTCGGGCTTGATCTGTGTCGTTTGCTCGGCATCCTGGAGAGCATTGTCCCAATCCTTCTTGGAGGCGTAAGCCGCGGATCGGTTGCTGTAAAGGATGTGGTTTTCGGGTTGCACGGCGATGGCCTGAGTGAACTTTTCGCTACACACAATTGTCAGCTCTTCGGGCCCTTCACGGTCGGTCCTCTACGTGTCCCGCATGAACATACACAGCCTCGTCGAAGTTCTTCTCGGCAATAGCCTTGTTGCCCAGAGCCTTGAGCTCGTCTGCGGAAGACATAGCGTATGTCTCCTTTCTTAGATGTCTAAGGAATCGGTAGAGGAGAGACAGTAATATCAAACAGATATGGCTTGGGGTTGTTCAGAGTGCAGGAGTCTCTGGATCGTGAGGAAGTCGGACGTTGGCTTGGGGAAATACTTCGAACGCGGTGGGGAAGAAAAGGGCAGGAAGCTGCTTTCTAGCTCATTCGATGGTCAACCCCGCAACTAGCTATCTATTGGCCCAGCTTGGTCTGTGCACCACTGCAACTCGGCGAGGCTGATGGGGAAGCAAGGAAGCTTCCAGCAACAGTGATTTGGCAGTGTCACTTCACTATGACGTCCAGGGTAACCTGGTGAGACTCGGCATCTTGTTCAATGTGACCTGTCAACCTCCCAAAGTTAACTTACACAAACAGTATCGAGATGATTGACTAGCTGCTAGAAAATTGCATTATGGTACCGGTACATACCCTATAGGTATGTACACATAACACAAGGCTAAGACGGGTACCTAAGGAGAAGAACCGTCCACTTCCGAACTTACTCCCAGGCTCCCTGTCATCGCTTTCTGTCCGTAATATCTCTTCCTTTTCCTCATCATCGTGTCCTCGCCCCTCCAGCCACGCCCCGGCACGATAGGTCGCAGGAAGCCGTCCACGTGCACGGCGCCGACCACCTCGTCGTCGCTGTCCATCTCCTCCGCTTGGCCCTGGTGGATGAGCTCCAGATGGCGCCGCAGGTTCGGCTTGCGGCTGAATCCCTGCACGGCGCGGTCGCACGAGGGGATCGGGCAGAAGAAGTGGCCGGCCGCGGATCCGGAGCGCGACCGGGGGGACTTGGGCCTGGCCGTCGGGGACCGGGTGCGGGAGCGGGAGGCCCGGCCGCGGAGCGACTCCGGGCTGCTGCGGTCGTGGCTGGACCGCGCGAGGGAGGTCTGGCGCGAGGCCTGGCGGCGCTGGACAAGGTCGCCTTCGTCTTCGCTAAAGCCGTCGCCGGAGAGGGAGCGCGAGAGCTGGATCGGCTCGGGGCGGTATTCCACAGTCTCGATGCCGGTGCCGTGCGAGACCGGTGCTTCGTTTAGTTTCCTCATGAGCATGCCCTCGCCGAACAGGTCCGCACACCGCTGTGTCGTCCTTGCTATAGCCTCGCTTGAGAAGCCTGCCAGAGCAGCCGCCCCTACGACGTCGCTCCAGTCGCGGAGGCCCCATCTGGACAGCCTCCGATCAAGGTTGCTGCCACTAGCCCTTTCGTCGTCTTCCGTTCCCAGGCCCTCCGAGGCTTCTCGCTTCAGAGACATGGAACGCTCGCGCTCAATGGTCTCGTCGCCTTTGCGAACCCAGGCTTCGAATGCGGCTTCCTGTTCCTGGGGCGTTGTGGGAAGCGACCGGTGAGATTCGCGGGCGATGCGGAGAAGCATCTCCTCGTGCGACTCTCCCTCGCGAGGGATATGAACCTTGCGCGGGCGGCCACGTCTTTGAGGCGTTGCCGGCGAATTCACTTCCGAGGAGGTTGTGCCAACTGCTCGCTGGGGATTCTTTCGCGGCCTTCCACGAGGCCGCTTCTTGCCGCTTTGGCTATCCGACTCATCCTCAGTGGAGGAATCTGACAGATAGCTTAGGCCGGCGACGCGTGAGTTGTGTAATATGGACAGAGTCGTGTCGAGCTGGGATAATATGTGTCGAACAGATGGCCTGAGCAAGTCGTAGGATATATCATCGTTGGTCGACACCACTGGTTCGTACGTCTTGGGTTGTGATCGCCTGGTTCGCGTAGCCCGGATCGGCGTATCCACGCCAGGCGTCTTCTCGTCCTCGCCCTCATCCTCGGTTTCCGGCTTGACAGATGCTTCTCGAGACGATGGACTGAAAATGCCAGTGCCGCTCTCTCCAGGCAGAGCCGCGGACTCGATGGTCGGCAGCGTCATCTTGCTCTCCCTGCGACGGAAGCGCTGTTTAGCGGTCCGCAGGATAGTCGCAGACAGCTCCTCCTCCAGCTCGGTGCTAGGAAAGGGCTGGTCCGGTCTGCGGAACGTAAACTGCTCGTCTTCGTCGTGCTGGCTATTGATGAGGCGGGCGGTGGGCACTTGCCTATGGTTCAGCGGCCACGCCGCCCAGAGCTTCGGTGGTGCCCAGACTTCCTGCTGGCCATCCTCCTAAAGAGGTCGTCAGTACTAGAATACGGCTTCTCGGGCGGATGGCAGCCAGTAGGAGAGGGAGGGTTGTTGTTGTTGTTGTTGTTGTTGTTGTTGTTGTTGTTGTTGTTGTGGCGGACACGCAAAACTCACCGTCAGAACCATCAAGTCCGCTGCCGCAGCTGCATCACGACCTCGTCGCTTGAACGCAAACGCGTTGTACAGATGCACCGCCAGATCTCGGTCCTGCAGCTGCTTCATTGACTGCCACAGCAGCCGGTCTTCTTCGGTGAGTGTACGCCATGAGGATTTGGCGCCCGTCCAGCGATTTGGCCGGTGCTGGTAAAGGTCTTCGGAGGCAATGGAGGCGATCTCATCGCTGTCCAGCTCCCAATTTTCTGAGCTGGGTTCCATGTTGAGCGGCTGGATTCGACTAGATACGGACGGTCCCTCGATATCTAAGACGTGCTCATTCAGTCGCTCAGTCGCTCAGTCGTTCAGTGATGCATTGTGATTTTTCTTGAAATTCGTGGTGCCGCCCTTGTACAAGTAGTGGTTTAAGTTGCGACATCGCGCGAAAAATTACAAGGCAACCACTATCAACCTTAACAAAAAAAGAAATCACACAATCACAAAAGCACACACGGCAGATACTCTTTCATCGCATGTAAATTGAATCTATCGGAATGGTATAAAACAACCCGTTTTTACGCCTTGCCCTTACCCTTCGCGTTTTCCTTTTCAAACCTTCTCCGCTTGGCGCGCAGCTTCTGGTCCTCGGCGCTCTTCTTGGTATTAGTGTAGATCATCTGCTCATAGAGCTTTCGCTTCTTCTTGCTCAGCATGCCCTTGGCACGATCCACGTCCTCAGCCTCGTCCCGCGCCTTCTTGGACAGCGCCTTGCGAGCCTCCTCCTTGGCCTTGGCCTTGGGGCCGAGAGCCTTGGATTTCACTGACGCGCCAGTCAACTCAGCCTCGAGCTCCTGCTGTCGCTGCTCGGCGTTGTCCTCGTCGTCGTCATCTTCCTCTTGCTCGTCCTCGGAGAAGCTTGCGAAGTCGTCACCCTTGACGTCCTCGTCGTCCTCGTCGCCCTCGGAATCGTCCACATCCATACCCTCGACCGTCTCGTCGATGTCCTTGACGGCACCGCCCTCGTCATCGCTCTGGGCCTCAAGAGCCTCCTCCTCGGGCTCTTGTGCCTCCAGGGAAATGGTAGGATCGTAAGCGCCCTGGACCTGCTTCACGAAGGGACTCAAGTGAGGAGGAAGAGAGGCGCCAGGGGCGTAAAGGTGAGGCTCCTTCAGCTCGCCGTCGTTGACGCTGTCCCAAATCCACTGAGGCTGGACGTATGTTCGTCCAGGGACACGCATGTTGGCCGTCAGTTTTTGGGAGGTCTGGTTGTCCTCGCCATCACCACCTTCCTCGGTTGCAGCCTGAATCACAGGGCGATCGACGATGTGATGGGTGATGGAAGGATCAAGCTCATTGGTGGTGAAGGCGCCGTCGCCGAGGACGGCGTCCCAGCCAACGCGCTTGCAGCCGAAAGCCTTCAGGAGGAATTCAAGAGGTTGTCGGGGAGCCTCACGAGAGAGATAGAAGGTGAGGTTGGAGAATAGAGCGCCCGGGGTGTTACCGGCAGTTGAGGGCTGCGGCAGCACATCGCCACCAGGGGCCGCAGGCTCAAACTTATCGATCGCTTCCGCATCCTGCGCATCGCCCTCCACCTCGGTCGCCGATGTCGATTCATCGTCATCGTCGCTAGACTTGAGCTTCTTCAGAACCTTGTTGACCGCAGCCTGGACCTTGGGGTCGGGCTTGTGGGTGGCATCCTCCAGTTGCTTATGCTCCTCAGCACCGACGAGGGTCTTGCCCTCGAGGGTGAAGGCGCCAAGTTCGGCAGCGTTCTCATCCTTGGCATGGTCGAACTTGGGGGGGTACTTGAGGCCAAGCGTGGTGTATAATCGGAAGTTGACAAATCCCAGCAGGGTCATGTAGAACTCGATGAAGGTGCCCATGATCCTGAAGTCAACGTCGCCAACAACTCGCTGGTTGAATCGGTACGGCACCAGCCACAGAACGTCTTCTCCCTGGATGTTGGCCTGGTAGTAGATACCCTTGATGGACAGGAACGACTTGGTGACGCTCTTGGACACAATCAAGTAGTGTTGGAACTCGAGGCAGAGTCGCTCACAGCGCGCAATCATCTTGGCGGGGACCATTGACGTCGAGGGCAGGTTCGCAAACAGGAACAGCATGGACAAACAGTCGTCTAGGTCTCGCAGAGAGTCCACGAAGGTCGGATATCGCTCCCGGATGACATGGTCGAGGGTGTATCGGGGCTTGCCAGTCTTCTCAGGTCGCGCGGCGTTGCCCTCAAGGCGAGCGGCGTCGGTGACGTCGCCGCGGCCCAGGGCGCGGGAGATCTTCTTCTCGAGGACCTTCTGGTCGCGGAACTTCTGCAGCAGGGGCTCGTGGAGGAGGTACTGGATGTCCTTGGTGAAGTAGAAGGTGGTGGAGGCGGTCGAAGACTTGGATACCTTCTTCTTGCTCCGGGGCTCGCGAGGGTAGATTCCCTTCCAGATGCACAGCTTGCGGAAGTCGGGCAAGCTGATCTGGAGTTTCCGAATGGCCTGGTTTCGCGTGACATAGTTCTTGGCCGCGCCGGCCTGGCCCTTCTTCTTTATCCGAGGCATTGCTGTGGTTGATGCTCTTGGTGCTTGGTCTGCTGTGTTTCGCAGGGACTTTCGCAGAGGAGCGAATCCGCGGGGCACTTTTTCCCGTCTCTTGTTCAACTTTTTTTTCCAGCATGAGTTTTTAATGCCCCGCCGCACCGCCTTGCTGATTTACAAAACAGGGTTAGCGGATCCAGCCACTTTCTCCGCGGATGCCTCACCGCCCTGGCACTACTCCAGCGGCTACGAGCGGATGTCATCCAGCGCAGCTACAGGGCACCTAAGACCCGTGGACGCCTGTAGCTGTAGCGCATCTAGGCACCCTATAGCGGCTTGGGTGGATGGATGGTACCCGCAGTTTGTGCCAAGCTTGAAGCCGCCCGTCAAGTGGCCACGGGGTACTAACACAGGGTGCCCTCAACTCCACGTCTCTCGACCGCGAACCTGCGACCCGCGACTTGCGATTGCGATTGCGACTGCGACTGCGACTGCGACCCAAGCATGCCATGTCCAGCACCATGACCTTGCGAGGCAAAGCCAGCGTCTTCGCCGGCGCTGCCCTGCTGCGACTCATCCTCTTCCTCGCCTTCCCCGGTCTGCCCGACCTCCTCACCGGCCGCGTCGAGATCTCGACCCCCGTAACCAGCTTCAAGCGATGTAAGCTTCTCCTCATCCTCCCTTGCCACGCACTGTCGGGGTAAGAGACCCGAGCCTGAGCGCGCTGACTCCAATGCCGGCTTGTAGTGCAGGAGGGATTGTTCCTGTACCTCAACAATGTATCCCCCTACGATGGCGGCGTCTACCACCAAGCCCCGTTGTTGCTCCCCTTGTTCTCGCTCCTCCCGGACGTGAAAGCATGGCCCATCTTCACCCACCTCCTCTACATCGCGGTCGACCTCCTCAGCGCCGATGCCCTGTACAAGATTGCCGAGTCCGGTGAGGCAGGCAGCTCGAAGCTGTTCACGTCTCCCCGCCGGGCTAAGAAGTGGTCTGGAGTTGCAGTTGCTGCGGCGTAAGGAACCCCCCCCCCCCTTGATTTGAAGCTCGACTGACAACGGCGCTGACGTCCTACTAGGTTCCTATTTAATCTGTATACCATCTCTTCATGTATAGGACGCTCGACTGGCGTGTTCACCAACTGTGCGATCCTCCACGCCATTGCCAAGGCTATCCAGGGCTCGCCCTTCAACACCATGGTCGCCCTGTCCTTTGCCTCCTACCTCTCCATGTACCCGATCCTCCTTTTGCCGCCGCTCGTTCTCCTGGCCTACGACCGTCAGCCCGAAAAGCGCCGGATTGAGTCAGCGCTTCGCTTCGCTGGCGTTAACGTCCTGGTCGTAGTGGGATGCGTTGGCGTCCTGCTAGGCATGTCCTTTTTGCTCGCCGGCAACTCGTGGGAGTTCCTCGCTCGCACTTACGGCATCCAGTTTACCCTGTCAGACCTCACCCCCAACGTCGGCCTCTGGTGGTACTTCTTCATCGAGATGTTTGACTCGTTCCGCGCCTTCTTCCTCGGCGTCTTCTGGCTTCACCTCGCCGCCTATCCCGCCGCGCTGTGCTTCCGCCTGCGGCCCCAGCCCCTAGCCATCCTAACCATCATTCTCGGCACCTTCTCCATCTTCAAGCCCTACCCATCTCTCGCCGACACCAGCCTTTTCCTAGCCATGATTCCCCTGTTCCAACATGTCTTCCCCCTCATGCGCTACTCCTTTGTTACATCGTCGACCCTCCTATATGCCACATTCCTCGGCCCAGCCTTCTACCACCTTTGGATCTATGCTGGCAGTGGCAACGCCAACTTCTTCTACGCCATCACCTTGGTCTGGAGCCTAGGCCAGAGCTTGTTGGTGTCGGACCTGACATTTGCGGTGCTTAGAGACGAGTGGGAGATTGATCGACCAGAGATGATTGGTAAGGAGATCCGGCAAATCTAGAGGAATCCCATATCTATAAAAGGGTGGAGGAGATCAGGGATGATTATGTGGTACTAAAAGCACTTGTTACGCCCGTAGCTACGTATAGCTGAACGAATCTAGACATTACAGAGTAAAAAGAGGTCATTAACATTGTCTTCGTTCCGTATTGGGTGTTCCAGTCGATCTCCTATCCGGGGAGATGTACAGTGATATTACAGATTAAGAGGCAATACTCCTCAGTCAACATCCGTGTCGGTCTCGACAAATCGGTGTTGACCCGAGGTCAAACCTGGTGACTGCCTGGGAGCTTGATAACCCCCCAACACATTCCCAAGCATGGAGCCAAGTTCTCCAAACTCGCTCAGCTTGGACCGGTTTTTCCGCCAGACTTGTGTACGAGCACCAAACGGCTGCATCGTCTTGTAGAAGTGTAGCCCATAACCCAAGGCCGCACCCGTAATGGTGAGGCTCATGGTGAGCATCAACGTCCTTCCGTCGACACCGGTGACGCCTTCCTCCGTTCGCCGTCTCTTTTCGTTGGCGTACTCCTCGCCGACGCTGGGGACATTGAGGAGGATGGAGTCGAGTGTGCGAACACCCACACGGAGGGCCGTAGCATGCCGGGATTCTACCCAAGGGAGACTGCCGGGTGCTTTGACTGATGTTGATTTCATGTCCTCGACGAACTTGGAGAGCCGGGGCGCCTTGGACTCGATCCAATCTTTCAGGAAAGACCGTGGCACGGGGGCATCGCGCATGAGAGCTAGATATCCGAACGCCAGACAATCCAGCGAAGTCGGCTTTTCCGTCTCGAAGAAGCTGAGAGACTTGCTCTCGCCAGAACTCTTCAGGAAGTCTTCTAATACGGACAGGCAGTCCTCGGTCAGCCCGTACAGTCTGATTCCGACGGCCTGCTCTGGTGTCATCTCCTCGTGGACGGTCCTCTTCGTCCGCGCAGGAAGATGCCGGCGGAACGTCTCAGGCAGAGCATCCCTCCCCGCAGACAAGTGTAGACTGCCGTTGGGGTCGAAGTCGCTGTCCAAGTCAGCGAAGCCGAGATGCTCGACACGCTTGACGGCCTCGGCCCGGATGAGCGGTGGGACAGTCCAGGTCACCGGGAACGGCAGCAGCGAACTAAAGGCCGGCCGAGTCGCTGCCGCCCAGTTCGCAGCCGATACGTAGAGGGAGAGGTCCAGCAAGGGGGCAGCATGGGCGGCCAGGAAAGCCCCATAAGCGACGCGGTCGGCGCGCTGGATAGGGGTCAAGTCGGCATCCAGCTCGGCGCAAAGGGAGCTGGAGACCAGATAGTCGACTACGGGCCAGTAGCCGCTTGTCCAGACGCCGTCATGACACAATGCGGGGAGGGAATCTGGGGGTGGTCAGCCGGACAAGGTTCAGATAGATAGGGCGGTGGAGATGGGATGTCGACCTACTCGATGGGCTGATGGACGGATCGTTGCTAGGGACCAGTTGCCAGTCGGCGGCGGAGAGGCTGTTGTGCAAGTAGGTGATGAGGGCGAGACACTCCGGATCGATGGACGGAAGGCCGAACGCCGAGCCCCAGACATGAAGCTCGAGCATGGCGGGCTTCGATCACAGTCGCAAAGGTGCACGCACCCACACGAAGCCAAGGTTGCTTGCTTGGTTGCTTCGCCGTCGGCAGGCAGGCAGGTTTGTTCATGTATCGGCAAGCGGTCGTTTATGAAATCCTGGAAAAGCGTCTCCGAACTGTGTGTGCTACGTGCTCCGTAAGTTTGCTAGCCGCATCCCAGCCTTGCGTACTATGCAGCCCACTTGCCCACTCACCGCAGGACAGGCCCGTGTAACCCCGCCACGGCCGGGCTCAAGCCACAGCGCGTAGGCACGTGACTAGGCTCAAACCACAAGTACTGCTAGTACTTAGAGTCGTGACCCACCTTTTCGTGTGCCCCACCCCTTTACGCACCGCCGCGCGACGCGCTTCTGTAATCATCATTATAACACTCACTCATAACTTTACCAATTGTCATCCAAATTCGCCCAGATTTTCACGATAAAGCCTCTAAAGGCTGATTATGAGGCCCTAATCAAAGAAATCCTCGAAAAAGCCGCTAAAGGTATAGCAATTCGCAAGCTTACTAGAGACTATAATATTTCTAAGTTAATAATCTAATTATAAAAAAAAGGTATATAAAACGTAAAAAAGGCCTAGAAAGATACCTAAAGATTATTACTAAATTAAGAGAGCCTATTAGTCTATTATATTCTTATAAAAGAAGTAGCAAGCTAGGTTTTATTATAATATAAGCTATATAAAGTTATATAAGAGATCTTAGACTCTTACTATAAAGATAGTCTTATTAGCTAGTATTAGGTTTTATAATTTCTATAATACTATCTTAAGCTTAAAATAAAGGTATTTATATCTCTTAAAGCTGCTTATTTAAATAGTATAACTCCTAAAGCAATCTAACTATAATATAAAATACTAGTATAATAAATACTTAATAAGTCTATTAGATTAGATAGGATTTATAATATAGATAAATATAGCCTCTCTAAGGGTATAACTAAGATAGGAAAAGTTATTAGAAGCTTTCTCTCTTACTATTTAGTTATTTTAGAGAGTGATTTTTATAACTAAGTCTTAATTATAAAGGTAAAAAGTACTAAAAGAAGATATTTTACTCTATATATAGTCTTTATAGGAAATAACCTTTAAGAGTAATAATTTCCTAATAATTTTCCACTCTAAGTATATAACTATTTACTAACTAGGTAGGTAAATACCTTTATATATAAAAAGTAGCTAAAAAAGGTGTTTCTTAAGGAAATATAACTATTAGACTTATTCTTATAGAGGATTCTTATTATTAATAGCTTCTAGGGTTATATTAGGCCTAGATTCCAGTTTAGAGCACTATTTTATTATATTTAGATTATCTATTTACTCTCTTATAGCTTATATATTATATAGCTGTTTAATATAAGTATATTTAGCCCTCTTAAGTATACTTTTTAACACTAGATAAAATAGTACTTCTTATTTTTAATAACTACCTCTATTTAAAAATAATACTTTCTTATAGTATATAAAATAACTTCTTAGAAAGCTATAACTAAGAAGAATATCTAAGTAGGTTTTTTAAGTATAGAAATA
Organism: Corinectria fuckeliana; assembly: GCA_019137255.1. Taxonomy (NCBI): domain Eukaryota; kingdom Fungi; phylum Ascomycota; class Sordariomycetes; order Hypocreales; family Nectriaceae; genus Corinectria; species Corinectria fuckeliana. The sequence goes on along the minus strand of WPDH01000018.1, from coordinate 540,802 downwards.
TAGCTAGTTAATATAGAAAAGCTAATAGTATATATTATTATTACTAAGCAGTTACTACTAGCAGAATTAGCACTATATATACTAAAGTGATAAAAAGTTATAAAAGATAATATTCTTTATACGCCTAAGAATAAGACTAAGCTAATAGTATAGCTTAATTTGCTATAAAGAGATCTTAGTAGCTTTACTTAGACTATCTAAGGGATAAGAGAAAAGATAGGAAATAAGCTTAATCTTTAGAATGCTAAAATCGCTAAATTATAAGTAAAAGTTATATATCTAGAGGCATAAATAGCTTTATAAAAGCCTACTAGGCATAAAGCAGTCTAATTTAATCTAATTACTACTTTTCTAATAGCTAAGAAGATTAAAAAGGCAAAGCCTAGGTCTAAGAAGAAAAAGAGGAAAAAGGAAGCTTTTGCGCCTAAGCCAGCATGAGAGGTAGCGGAAAAAGTGGGCAGTTTAAACATATACAGTATAATAAACACATTCNNGTATTCGTTGAGAAATACGGTCTTCAAGTCTGACTGTGAACGCGATCCTAATGCGCAAAGGGGTGGGGCACACAAAAAGGTGGGTCACGACTCTAGTGCGCCGGTGGGTGGTGTCGACAACGGAAAGCCTCTTTTGACCCTCCCCCCAAGTTAGGTACGAAGTACGAAGTACGCAAGTACGTATTGATAATGACGAATATCTTCCCATTCCCAGAAGCCACACACCCTCTGTTTCTCCCAGTATCCGCTGTGGCGACTTTTTCCCCTGAACCTGACCGCTAGGATGGGATGGGAAACGGGATGGGAAACACGGCTTGGTTGAAAATG